>CM075874.1:588336-620743 GCA_038021265.1 Cyprinella venusta | reverse complement strand
GGTTTTTGATTAATTTTGTCACATCTGATAGTCATGTCATGTCTGTCCACAGCAGACGAACTGCTTGTCTCTGGAATCCTATGACTTCAGCTTTGGTTCGGAGGAGGACACTGTGGTCACTGTGTACGTGTGGTCACTTTAGATAATGTCAGCACAATTTTGCTGGAAAAAACAATCCATTATATATTTTCAACAGCATTGGGATGCATAGAGCAAAGCTCACACAGAAGTCAATATCAAAACAAACAGCATTTTGTTGGTCAGTGCGGCAAGCTTGAAAATGAGTAAATCTGCCTCGGGAACTTCATCACCAAAACAACTGGTTGCATGGGCATTGACTGGGATAAATGGACTTGGCAGAGCGACGGTGAACGTGAGCACTTTTAGTCCTGTGCCGACTGAGAAACTGCCATTGAGAGGAAGAGGAATGCTAACTCTTTCCAGATACTCTAGACCTGCTCGGTGCAATTTGAAGGCATGGTCATTTATCAGAGAGAAATATTCCTGTTCAGTGTTGGTCGTGAGGCAGAGATGAAACGAGAGCACAGACTGGAGAGAACCAAGACAGGACGATGACAGACGTATTTCAGAGAGAAGAAAGCATTGTCCAGAAGACAAGAACTAATTACAGTATAAATGAGAGGATGAAGGGATGAAAACATGTGGATTTAGAGCGGGTTAATGCTTTGGCTGCTGTAAAAAGGCAGGAGCTTTTGAGTAACTATGACTGATCCAGAACAATGCTTGTATTCATAGAGCATTATCTCCACAACACAAAAAACACATGTACATATACAAACTCGCTGTAGTCGAGCCAAGAACAGTGGAAAACACATATCCACTGCCAAGATGTAGATGAATGAACACACACTAACAGCAGAGATCGCAGGGAACGGGATAAACATGACTGGATATGAGTTCTGGATCTGGTTTCTGCAATCATACGCAGCGGCTCTGGCAGAGCTTCAGAAACCTAACACTGGTCTTGTGTTGTGTTAGGGATATGAGAAGTCTGAGAGGCTGGTTTACATTCAGAAACACACACACACACACACACACACACACTCACACACAGCTGTTGTTAAGGAGAAAGCATTGTTTTGGGAAGCTGGGAAAGATGCACATAAAAGTAAAAGCTGTCAGGCAGTTCGTCTCCGTTTGTCTCGTTTATGATTTAAACAAGTTAACAGAAAAATCAGGAGGAATTTAGCATTCTTAATTAGGCTAAACAATATTTATGGATGCAAATGCAAACTTAACAGTATTTTGGGATACACTGATCTTTGAGGGATTCATGCCATGCCTAAAGAAGTATCTTTAGATGGAAGTATAATACTCTACAGTTTAGACCAGAGCTCCAGCGATCACTCCATCATTCCAGATTTATTAGGTTTATTTCATCTTGTGTGTGTTTAACAGCGAGGCTGTCGGTACTGGAACTGAAGTCAACGCGAGCACTGGCCCCTATAGAGCCTCACAGCAGCTGATGTGTGTGTGTGAGACCGGTCACACACACACAGATGGAGATGAGCTACATTAACACTGGGAAGACAAACAACTGCGCTCAGTGTAGCGTAGAAGAAGAAGATGAAGAAGAAAAATCATCTGTGAACTCAACATGAACGCTGACCCTCTCCCCGACTCATGTTGTGCCTCATCCACACAAAATATTATTCCTGGGGTTTATTTGCATGTTTTTCTATTCTTCTGTGAATATAGTAAGTCATTTCTTTGAGTCAAGGCACCTGGAGAATGGGCAGTGAGACTGTTATACACGAGTGTCTACTTCTGAGGGAACTGGGATTCTAATACATGCAAAACGAAGCATTGAGAACTGTGTAAGTGTACAGAGCGTTTAATAAGAAGATACTTTATAAAGACAGTTCACTTCGCGTATACAGACAGGAGCCATCTTAAGAAATAGTCTCGAAAAGTCAAATCATGAACATCATGCTGAGTGATCTGAACTGTATGAACGGCGTTCGGGGATCGACTTGTCGAGACTATTTCCTAAGATGGCTCCTGTCTGTATACGCGAAGTGAACTGTCTTTATAAAGTATCTTCTTATTAAAGTTGTCAATGCTTCGTTTTGCATGTATGGAGCCTTGTTATGTTACTGCGTTAATGTGGGGCTATTTTGAGTCTTGTTAGTGGTATAAACTAGCGATTTCTTTTTACTTAGTCAATGCCCCCAGTACTAGCATTATACGCTAAACAGTTTTTAGAGATAAAACTCTTTACATTCAAATATCATGAAAACAAACCTCAGAGAACGATTGACTAGGATGTTTTATTAGACCAAAGGTTCATTGTTCGCAGGAGTTCTCCTTTAATAGCACTAGTAAAAACATATTTGTTCATTCTTTTCAACATTCCTCCTAATTCCTGGTTTAACGTTTAGAGGTTGTAAGCTTGTGTTTGTGACGACCACACGCTGTTTCAGACAGAAATATTGCCAAATATACGGTATTAGTCTGTGCATATGAACAACGAACACTCTTAAACGGCACGATCTCAGGCCAGCGGTGACTCATTCTCTCGACTCTCCTGTGCTGGACACTGACTCTGAGCCAGTTCGCTGGAGCTAATAGACGAGGTTAATTACAACAGCTGAGGGTAAAAATAGAGAATAGAAGCTCAACCTGGATCAGCGTTCCAGTCGAGGCTTCGGGAGGATCCGCACGACCTCCAGCGACCCTGAACACACACTCAATACTCAACATGATCACAATAATGTGAAATAGAGTAAATTACAGGACTGGAGTGTGTTGCTCATCCTGAACGCACTAGCCCTCCACGCCTGAGAGATATACCAGAGAAAATAAGAAACAATTGACTTGTAAGATGAGAAATCATGTTTATCCCACAAATCTCCATCAACTGAAGATGCTATCCTATCAATATAAGCCAACATTTCTGAAGAACGATTACAGCACCTTGTTGAATCAATGCCACGTAGAATTAAGGTGAAAGGGCATCAAACACAGTATTAGTGTGTGTGGTGTTCCTCATAATCCTTCAGGTGAGTGTGTGTGTATACGCGTGTCATCTCTGATCCGTAACAGTGCAGTACACACATCTGTCCTCAGCGTCTGTTTCTACGAGAGCGACCTGGGAACGCATCTCATTTCCATCCCTCAATATTTACCATGGACCATATCCCAGTTTTCCAGCGTAATTGGAGGGAAGTAACTCCACGTATCCGCACAGGCCGGGAGAGAGAGAAAGAAGATATTCGTCTTAGGATCTTTAAAACACTTCTTCTCTGGAAAACTACTGATTAAACTGAGGAATGAGTGTATGACCTGAGCAAAACCATAACTCACACACACATGATCAACATCTCCCCCACTGGTAAAGGAAGGAAAAGCAGCACACACACACACACCTTCTGTGATGAGGAACACACACTCGATCCTCTGATAGCTCACGAGTGCGGTTCACACACACACACACACACACACACACACACTGCACAGCTGGACTCTGGAAAAAGACATTTTACAGTTCATCGCTTCTTCTAACACACGTGAAGGTCTCTTGTTAAACCACACAAAGCCAGTTTTGTTGAGAGTGGCTCATCCTAGTGTGATCACAGTTCTGTGTGTGTTTGATGGTGTTGATGATTAAACACTGATTATTGTTCATTATTGTATTGACTACAGTTTAAGAGACTGTACTTTATCACCTCAATGATGAATGAAACGTCATTTCAATATGATTTCTGTATTAATGCCAAATCTCTAGAAGTGTTTTATTTTGTAATTTGATTCATTGATTCGTTGGGTGCATCTGCTGTGTGTTTTACACGTTTAGCGACTGCAGTTTTTCCACCTTCATTTTGTTAATCCTGACAATGTAAAAAAAGTAAATAAAGATTTTAGATTAGTGGCTAAACATTAGTTACACAAAATGTGTGTGTTGTTTCTTCAGTGGAAATAATATATAATATGAATATATAAATATATAATTTAAATAAATAATCTATAATATATAAAATGAAGACAAATACAGTCCAAAAGGTTCATTTTCCACACTTGAAATTATGAAAATGACATCTCACATAACAGTGCTTTATTTTATGAATTTTATGTAATGAATCTACAATTAGGTGAAGACTTGAGTTATACTATTCACTTAGATAATCATGTTGACTGCACTTTAATAATTTAGTATTTTATTTTTAAAGTTATAATTACAACACTTCTCGTAATGCGGTTATATTGCAATCATATATCTTCAGAAATACTGCCGTCGATCAGATTTAGCAACTCCACGGATCTGAATGTGGGTGTTTAACAGCCGATAGTCGTGTTCATGAACGTGTGTGTGACTCGCAGCGGATGTGGTGTGTGTGATACACAACTGAGGAGAGATGAAACACACACATGAAAGAGTGGCTTCTGTTTCAGTCGACATCAGAGAGCACGTTTGAATCCTTTCGGCTGTATCAGATCTGTGTGTGTGTGTGTGTGTGTGTGTCAGGAGGAATGGAGCATGTTTAATCACTCAGCTAATGACAGAAGTGAGCTAGCGACTGAGGAACGTGTCTGAGCAAATCCACCGCTTTAAACACAACCAGCCAATCAGCAGCCAGGGTTCCTCATGAGATCGGCTCTACGCCGCACAGATCTCTGGGAAATCTCTGGCGACTAACATTAACAGCCCAGATCGCTGGAAAAACATGACATTTTAGCAAAATGATTTTATGATGCAGTTTCATGATATAAAAGCGCGTTCAGTTTCATCATAAACAGATAAACATCAAATCTGGCACTTTTGTCGGTAACGCTTCCTTTTACAGTCCAGTTACCCATGGAAATACTATGTACTTATTTTAGTAACTACAATTACTGGGTAATAACTAGTACTAACGCTGAACCTACCCCTGAACCTACCCCTGTTCCATGTACTTACCTTATATTAGCAGTACTTTCTAGGTAAGTAGATTTTCCAGACTTTTTAATCAACCTTAATGTAGACTTTCCAGATTAATTATCAAACTTAATGTATTCATAAGGCCATCATAAAACACTAATGGTTGACAACACATAATTTATTTATTTAATTTATAGTCATTTGTGTTTATTATATTTGAATGTGATCAACATCGTTGTATTATTATGTGCTTTATGAATACACTGTAATTGGCCCACTAAGACTGTTCTGAGGTCAGTAGACGGCACTCTGAGAGGAACTGTGCCTTTACTCATTGATAAACATAATTAATGTGAAAAGAAGTGGTTGGTGTTTTACTGCCTCTAGTGTTCATCTCAGTCGTGTGTGTAAGGAGTGTGTGATAATGTGAGTTTCCCGGTGAGTGTGTGTAACTGGAGTGTGTGTCCGCTTCTGTAATATTGCTCCAGTTCATCACGACTCTGACAGGGTTATCCGCAGTAAAGCACACAGGAATCTGAACAGTTCAAAGCGGTTACACACACACACACACACACACACACACTGCTCAGTAATTACTGACGATTTCACACATTCCAACACTAAGGAGATCTGCTCAACTTAACAGAGGACTTGAATGAGGTTTCTTTCTTTCTAGTGTGTATTACCGTAATTAAACGGGATTTTAGCAATTTACTGATTTAGAAGGTCAAGATTTGTGTGTGTATTGATCTTCTGTGTGTGTGTGAAACACATCTCCTGACAGATCTTCAGCCCATTACCAGTGTCTGTGTGGGTTAATCATATGTAGTGCTGATGACCAGCTGAAAAACACGAACAACAGTGTGTGTTCACACACACCTCCTTCACAATCTACACACAATCACTTCCTGCAGCACACCGTACATGATGACGGTTCACAGCCCTTGGTGAGATCAGTGTGTGTGTGTGTGTGTGTGAAGTCTTACCTGTCTTGCTCTTGACCCTCTTGGACGGCTGTTTCTTCTTGATGAACTGAGTCGAGTCCTGAAGCGCTTCTTCCTCCTGCTCAACCACCGGCTCAGGGATGGACTCGCAACTCACTGCACAACACACACACACTCAGCATTAACACACACACACTCTTAGTTTAACCTTGTCTGATGCATGAATTTCTACCTAATCAACATGATCCTAAACGCTGTGGCTCTGGATCTCCTGACGGTTTACACTGTTTTATCCAGTAAAGGTCTTCGACTGTAACTGGACAAACGTCCTCCTTCATGGTCTTCTTTACACTGATTTGTATCAATAAAACGTCATAATAACTGATATTGATATTGTTAGTGATAGTTCCAGATGAACACCTACTGGACTGAAGCAGGTTTGTTTGATTATTTTATAATTTATTAGAAACATCATGAGTGTCAAATATGATCTTATTTTGAGGAAGGGTTATGTGTTCAACTGTACTGTTATAAAAATCTCGTTGATTTACATTACAAGCATCTTAATTTGTGTCTATAACATCAGCATCTGCATCAAACTCCATAGTTTGCTCAGTTTGGGCCTCTGAAGTAAATCTGAGGTGTTTTTTCCTCCAAAATCTCCAACATGACATCAACTTTTGCGTAAAAATACATGTTACTTTCAAGTCAAGTGGCGTGTTAGATATACGCATTTTGAGCTATCCGCATGTATACCTACGCCATTAAATGTCCGAGCGAAACGAAGCAAATGTAGATCTACATCTAGGGAGCGATATGTTTTTCCTAGGATGGTAGAGGACTCATAAACACCATTAACCCCAGTGACGGGTTGGGTTAAGGTAGGTCATATATTTATATATACAGTAAAGTAATGTTAAGTCAACGGCGTTCATAAACACACTGAAAAGCGATTATGAGTGTTGATAGCATGCCAAAAATGGAATTACAGATTGGCGTGTCATACACACACAATTTCATGAGATCTGTCTGCTATCTCAGACTACAGGAGATATAAAAGCCTGATGTATCAAATATGATACAAAGCACTCAACTTTTTTTTAAAGGTTTTTGTTTAATATTTTGTGTAAATTTTCAATAAATTGTTTCATTTGAAAAAAAATAATTTCTGACATGTCAGCATGAGCACAGCTCTGGATAGAGAACACACACACACACACACACACACACACAGGTACTGAACACAACAGCGGGTTATAAACATAAATGTTCCTCTTCAGAAACTGACCGTAGCACACCTGCTGGACTCCATCAGACAGATCTGCGTTCAGTGTGTGTGTGTGCACTGAGGATCAGCCAGAATTAAGAGCTTTGAAGGGTCTCTCTGTCCAGTCCCTTACCCACAATCCCCTTTTCACACCACAGACCCCGAACAGACAAATCTCGTGAGACTGCTGACTTTCCTCAGGAAAGATTATCATAATCCTGCTCTGATGTTTACCCAGGCTGTTCATGTAGGAGTGATATTTCAGACCAGAAACGGGCTCTTGTAACACAGGTGTGTGTGTGTGTGTGTGCTCGACACTTCACTACATCATCAGCTCAACTCAAAGTGACTGATTTCACACTTATACCAGTGTTATTTATATCATCAGATCATCCAGCCTTAAAACATATCAGTTTTGTCAGAGTTTATATAAAATCATCCAATTATACAGAATATATGATGGTGAATATTTGATTGATGAGTTGTAAATAAACAACACAATATATAGGGTGTGATTTACCCCATAATTCAGCATATTGACACAGAATCATAACTGTGAATCCACCATTCGCTGCCTGGATCCAGATGTTTCCATGAATTGCAGCGATTCATTTGTTTCTCTGTTCTGTAAAATTATACCTCAGATTTCTGGTCAAATCTAGTTGTTCAGTCAATCTCAAAGCTCTTTTCCGGTTTAGATGTGTTTTGTGTTTTCCACAGCGTTCCCGCTGAAAACCAGTGCCGTTGCTCAGTGTTTCTGCCACTCAGTGTGTGTAACCACAGTCTCTCCGGCCGACGGTGACGTGACGCGCATACACTCTGTTAGTCTTGTGATGACATTGCTTCCAGAAGTAGTCAGGAAACTGTAGTGAGTGTTGAAAGAGCATGTTAATACACTGTGCTCCTCAACACTCAGCAGTTCTCCACCATGAGTTTCAGGCTCCTATCAACAGCTAAGTGGTTGTTTCTTCTGTTTCCACATTCACAGCAGCACAGAAAACATCCAGGTTACGACTGTAGGAGACACTGCTATGGGGAACGCCTCCATATGAACCGGTGTCTGAAAGCCTTATCTAATCACGGCAATCCTACTGGCCGGCGACAGCCTTTGACATCACGACTAGTGTGACCCGGAAGTACATAAGGGGTGCCGAGAGGATATGTTAACAACTCCTCGTCTGAAGAGACTGTTCAGCATCCCGAGGCATTGCGAAAAGACGCAGTGTTTTGTTCCCTGTTCTCAGGACCTAGACTTTGGAAAGGGAACTCGCTTTATACAATCCCAGAATCCTGAGGGGAGTGTATGCCAAATTCTGGCAGGGACAAAAAACGTCAGTTTCACTGAAAAGCCAAAACACTCCACCTTCAGGTCACAGGCTGACTGTGAGAGTATTCCCTACGGCCACTGCCCAACCAATACACCTCCGATACGGTGAAGGCCCACCAAGACCGATCAAAGGCTTGAAACCAACATCTTCTGTGGATGGGGTTCCTCTATAAGGGAATATGGCCAGGGTGTCCAAAGGAGTCCAGTCACTTTCTGAGGGGGACATAGAGTCAACCCCACATGCCACCAGGGAGGCTGACCTGGTCTAATCTACTGACCTACTCTTGCCAACAACCCGTCTGCTTCCTAAACAGAGTCTCTAACATTATTTGCCTCGCTTGTGGAGACATCCGATAGGGAGGACTCCAGATAGTGGCAGTAATCACTCACAGACCAGATCATAGAGACGGGCATCTTGGAGAGTGAGGTTCTGAACGTGGAGCCCAGACAATAAGTTTTTCACAAGCCCCTTTTCCACCAAAGCATTTTGAGAGCCGGTCCGGAGCCGCGTGAACCAGTTCTTTGTGTTTCGACTGTCATAGAACCGGTTCTCGGCCGGAACAACTGGTTCCAAAGCGGCACCAACTCTTTGCTGGACTAGAACCGTTCTCTTAGCACGTCATGCTTACGTCCGGGGCTGGGGCGGGTTTAGATGTGCTCTAAACATCTTTTCTGACCATCACAAAGCCAGGAGAAACTACAGAAACACGCAAGCGTTTTTTATTTATTTATTTATTCATTTTTTGAAACAAAAGCAAAGAAGAAAACTGTCACGATATAGAACAAATAAATGGAAAGAGAAAGGGGTACATAACTTATCAGAAAAATTACATATCAAACGAAAAGACTTACATATTTCATTTGTTTTTAAAGTTTCCCTGGTACACGAGTTAGAGATAATCCCAAAGCAACGTACTTGCAAGCGACGTACACAGTGACGTAACGACGTCGTTCCCTGGGCGCTCTAGTCAGTGGAAAAGCAAACAGGTTCTGAACGGGTTCACAAGTTGAACCAACTCCAAACCAACTTTGAACCAGCACCAGATCCGAACCAGTTCTTTTTTCGGTGGAAAAGGGGTAACAGATGCGCACACTTCCTGAAGCGTTTTCACAAGCCATATTTACCTTTTTGAACTTTAAAGTTGAAGCGTTCAAACAAAACAGTCCCTGAAGACGAATAAGTTGCTAACATGTTCTCTACGCGCCGCTTATATACTCCTGGGTCGCACTAGTAGTGACGTCATAGGCGGTCGCCGGCCAATTGGATTGCCGTGATTAGATAAGCGCTGAATAAAACTCGTATTTAAATGACTTCATATATTGGCATAGACAAATTGTAATGATTGGGAAATCCAATTTAATTTTAATATTAATCACCCCCCCCCCTACCCCACCCCAATTATTATTCTAAGTTAAATATTGAACTGTGCCTGCCAGGATCAGTAAATCCTCCTCATCATCTACATGCATCAGCTGTGGAGTACCACAAGGCTCTATTTTGGGCCCATTCGAGTTTTCCTTATGTATGCATTCACTTTATAAGTCAAATTAATTAAATTACTGCCCAACTGTATAGAACTTTGTTTTTTCCTAACAAATTAAATTGCTCTTAAGATAACAAAAGGTAAGAAGATTTTAAACACCTACTCAAATGAGAAATCTTCTCTAAATAATACATTCTCAAAACGGCTACATGAATGATGAACCAAAACTTTTAATGCAATTCCTGATTTGGGGAAGCATAAAGTTGAACAAAAATACAATGAAATAAAATTGGTGATTTACAAACTATAGAATTCATAGTTGATGTTTTAATCATCAGTCCAGCATTTTTACGCAGTTGTCACTTTTCATTTTTAGTTTCGTTTAAGTTTATCGACTTAATCGACTGAGGAAATTAAATTGCGTTTCATCACCTGAGCTGCCGTTTGATTTATCATTTCAATTTTTTGAGGAAGAAACTCATTTTAAACAAATCAGTGAATATGGCTTGACTTTAACGAGTGAGCCAAACACGGACTCTTCCCTGAACGAACCGTGACCTCCGGTGGATCGGAGATCTCGAAGACAGAAAACAGGATAAATATGGCAGGTGCTCAGGGAGTGTGGCGATCCTTCCCTGTGATGTCATACCTCTAACTCAAGGTCGGGAAAGGGAGAGCAGGACTCGGCAGACGGGAACGCACAAATCAGACGGATAAAACACAAGTGTGTGTGTGAGAGAGCGTGTCAGGAGTTTAAACTTGAAGGAACGGAGCAACACCTCCTGCAGACGCACTACATCAGACAAAAGCAATTTCAGCAGATTACTCAGTCATTCTCCTCCACACGACTGGCAGCTGACCAGAGGATCATATCTACACACACACACACACAGGGTCCGAGACACCGGGAGGACAGGCGTCTGATAACAGGCCCATCCAGTTAATCATTCACACATTCCTCAGGGATCTGGGGCGTTTTATGTGTCCTCTGAAGATTAAAGCTCGACTCGCTCCATCCTATCACTACAATAGCATTAGTGGAACATGAGAAGGTGGAGTTTACTACCAAAAACTAGATTTTCTTCAGGATATGTATGCAAAACTCACATGGGAATGGGAACGACATGTGTTATTTAAGCATTATTAGGGGGTTTTAGCATGTTGTGTTGTGCAGTTTCTGGTCATTGCTAGGTGGTTGCTTGCTTGCGTGAGTAAAAAAAAATGGTTTGTTGACAGGATTTTCTGATTATTCAGTGATAAAAAGATAAATCCGCTGTATAAACCTGTAAGTCTAATATGGCAACAAACTCAAACGAGATTTGTAGAACCTGATTCAATCAACGTTCAGATTTCTGTTCTGGACACGTACACAAATTATTGCAAGTTGAAGAAATGAACTTTAATTATTAAAACTTTAATTATTAGTCAATATATCAGTCCTTCTTCCGTGTGTATGTGTGTGTGTGTGTGTGTCCCAGAAGGCTTTTCCCAGGCTGAAAATCCGATTACGGATCACACATTTAAAGGTGAGTATTGGGTTAAAACTTACTCAAATATCGAAGCTGTTCAATCAATGTTTCATCATTAGTTTATACTCTTAAATGGACTGAGCTAAAAAGTCCAGCATAAATGTTGGCAGCCGTCATCATCTGTGGAGCGTCCCATTTAACGACTTTCGATTAATATCATTTTGAAATGATAAAAAGATAAATCCAAAATCCGCTGTATGAACCTCTAAGTCTAATATGGCAACAAAACCAAACGGGATTTTTAGAACCTCATTCATTCAATGTTCAGATTTCTGTTCTGGACATGACGCAAATTAGCGCATTTTTAATTTTGATTATTAATTGCATATTTAAACATATCATTTCAGAAAACTTTTGAAGAGTTTAGCCTCTGAGTTGGGACTGTTTCAGTGTCTCCAGCATGGAGAACCCCAAGGCTCTATACTGGGCTCCATGTGATTCCTTCACTCTTTTTCACTATTCCCCTCGGGTCATTTTGGCCCAAAACTCGTTTAGTAAAAAATTGAGTGTTCATCAGAGGGGTTTCCAGGACCCGAGGACTTTTCTGTTGCACTTGAACCACGAATATGAAAAACAAAAAAGTTTTGTGGATTAAATTTAAAAATGTAACCCTTCCCTCACAGGTCAATCGGACCCCCTTAGGAATGAGTGGAATGCTTCAGTACACATAGATAAACCTAAAAATGCTCAAAATTCAAACTAAAAAATGCTAAAACTTTGCCAAAACATTATCTCATAATGTCTACATGTGTATTTGAGGGCATACTGAAGTGAACTGGATTTAGCACCCAGTGGATCAGCTCATCTGCCCCATATAGAGCTATAAGCCCATCTAGAGTCATGTGTGTGTGTCTGACCTGGCATCATGAGCGCTGCAGGAGCGTTGGCCTCTGAGGAGAGCGAGAGACGGCCACCCTTGCCCAGCCGGTCACACAGCAGCGTGATGTGCTTCTTGAGCCGGGCCGTGTCCTTCGGGAGCGTGAGCGGGCCGGTGCTCAGACTCAGGGCCTGGTCTTTAGCACTGCGGGACAGACACGTCTTCAAGAGGTGAGACACGGCGGCGTCCACACTCTCCTCCCAGCCCTGAGGAACACACACACACACACACACACTGAGCCTGACAAACAGCACAACTCATAAAAGATAATTCATCAGATTCAATAAAATCAGTCATCGGTTGAAAAGGTAATGCTGGAGAAAACTCCATTCTGGGACGTTTTCCTCAAACTGCAGGAGAAAATGGGGCTAAAAATGAGGATTACATCCTGAAGTGTTTATGATTTGAACACTTATATTTTTGCCTCACGAACTAACTTCTAGATTACAAAGTGACAAAACATTTTTTGAATTCCCCTTTAGCACCTTAGCATACTGTTATTTATTTGTAATAGTTCCTCATCCTTTGTCTGCCTTGGTCTGGTGTTTTTATTCCCTGAGCCACACACACACACACACTCCAGCACTGCTCTCGCCACATCTAAAACTCATCTACATGCAAACAACCCATAAACTTGTAAGTGGAATTCTAAGTGAGTACATGTTTTTCGCATGGGCTGTGAAGTAGGGTTTGCCACACGCCTCATGAATGGAAACTTACTCCCTGTGAACAAAGATGTGTGTGTACATGTTTGTCTATCCCGAGGGGGACTTAAACCTGAACACACACACACACACACACACTCACGGGGACTCTGAATTGAGGAAACAAGCTTATAATTCATACAGAATGAGTAAAAAACCGTTGTGTGTGATGGGTAGGTTTAGGGGTCGGGTTGGGGTGTGTGTGTGTGAGCGTCTGTAAGTCTGGCCTGCAGCTCCTCCACCCGTGTGTCGTCGGGCAGATAAAGGCTCAGAGATGGTCAGTGTTGACAGAGACAGGCTCCTGATGAGATGTAATGGCAGGTAATGAGCCTCGTTACGCTGATGACAGGGACCAGCCCTCCACTCACCACAGGAGACAGGGCCCATTCAGAGGAAGACACTGGGAAATCAGACTCCAGTCTCCAACGGAGGAAATTAGCGGATTACACCAGCCGGAGTAATAAAAGAGACATGACATGACTGTGTGTGTGTGTGTGTGTGTGTTTGGCACACTGAATCACACTCTCTCTATAGAGGTTTCAGAGATCTCAGTGTTGTTCACAGTCCTAGGCAACACATGACTGAGGATCAGTACATTATTACATTTCCTCAAGAGTGCAAACATACCACTGTGATGTTGCTAAGGTGTTATGGGATGGGTTATGTGGTTGCTAAGGTGTTATGGGATGGGTTATTTGGTTGCTAAGGTGTTATGGGATGGGTTATTTGGTTGCTAAGGTGTTATGGGATGGTTATGTGGTTGCTAAGGTGTTATGGGATGGTTATGTGGTTGCTAAGGTGTTATGGGATGGGTTATGTGGTTGTTAGGTAACACTTTACAATAAGGTTCCATTAGTTCATGTTAATTAACAAACATTAACATTAAGCAATACTTTTTTACAGTATTTATTAATATTTGTTAAGGTAAAAAAACACTGCTCAAATCCATTAAATAAAATGAACAGATGAAACTTTTCATTTTAATAATGCATTAAGAAATGTTGTAATTATCATTTAAAAAAAGTTTTTATCATTGTTTGTTAGATCTTTGTTGTTTGAAATACGTTTGCAACTATTGGCCAGCATCACACACATGACCAGCGTCGGCCAATAGTGAGCCAGAAGCACTGCTCTGTTACACTACAACAGCATAGGAGAATGACATGGAAGAGCAGAGATTGTTGAATAAAATCTTCATTTTTGTTTGTTTTTTGCGCACAAATGGTATTCTTGTCACTTGATAAACTTAAGGTTGAGCCGCTGTAGTCACTCGGACTATTTTATCGACGTCTTTAATAACTTTTCTGGGCCGGAAAGTTTCGAACCCTTCAAAAGTTAAAATAATGAACATTACATCAATCTTTTAACGACTCAGCGTTTTTGATCGTGTTCATTGAATGAACTAAGACAGTCCGTTGCTGCAACACTGCTGGGCACCAAACTTTGTATGTGTCATTGTCACCACACTGGACACATCACATCGATTTCATAACTGCGCCATCTATTGGTTGAAAGTGATAATCCATTAAATCATCTTAAAAGTTACTTTATATATAATTTGTTAGCCATTTTCCCAAAATTCTCTGAAAATGTTGCAGTTGATCTGCCACTCCCACCCATGATAGCATCTATTGCCACTTCTTGCACTTGGCCCCGGTAATGGCTGCTTGCAGCTATATTCAATATTTAATTTCATTACATTTTCTGCCCATCAGATTAAACAAACACAAACAGTAATAGCACATTTCTTCTGACAAAGCCTTGTGATTGGAAGCTCTTCACGCACTCAAATGTCACAGCTTTCCTTATGAAGAGGAAGAAGATGGTCTATTATAAATGACAAAACCTTATAAAGTTCATACACTAGACAGCAGAGTACATAGTGCATAGTGAGTGTAATGAGCAAAAGATTTGAAACAAAAGTTTTCCTAAAGCAATGAGTGACAAGACAAGCCTGCACATGTGAGAACCGAAAGAACACAACGACACTGGAGTCTCAACCGTATCAGAAGATCATCATCACTGGAGCCGCTGGAACTGATAAAGCACCGCAGGAATTAGACTGGCTGAGACGGACACTTCAATCTCTACAGAAACAAGCTGTGAGGAAGGGGTCGGGGCTCCAGCTGAAGACGGGAGTGTGTGTGTGTGTGTAGGTGAAAGTGTGAGAGTGTGTAAGCTGTAAGGAGATGTCAGGGTTCCAGCAGGGAGACAGGAGTGTGTGTGTTCTCTCTAAAACTATCCCATTTATTTTACAACAAAATGCCTGATTCTTTATTCAGCTCTCTTTCTCTTCAACTCAGGCAGTTTTATAAAGAGGTCGAGGATAATCACACTGGGATAAAATCAACAATCAGACTTCAGGGATTTGATTAATTAAGATAATTATGTCTTTGTTTTACCCTCATGTTCTACCAAACTTGTATGGCTCTCATTCATGGCTCTGTTTCATTGAGCGGAAGGATTTATAGTTTGAACATGAGTTCAGTTTGAGAGCTGTGGTGGATGGGAAGATTTCCAGCAATCAACCAGCATTTCAGATAGAGAGCTAATGGAAGAATCCAAAAGATTTGGAGGATAACAAGAGTGTGTGGTAGAGGCCTGCTACCCGACCCGAGTCCGACAGGTCCTGAAAAACTCTGGAAAACTCAATAAACATTAAAAATGTTTAATGAACAGCCTCTGATTCGGGTCGATTTGGGTTTGTAACTAATACAAACTATATAGCCTATATATAGGTTATATAAATACATCCCAATCCCAGAGAGTGACTGACTTGCCCAAGTGAGTGCGGATCACACAGCTAATTGGCTAATTTGCCCTCTTTTCGTGGGGCAAGGAGGAACTGCACTTCTCACCACAGAACACTTCAACTGCATTAAACACAGAGACTGGGTTTGATTGGACCTAAATTTTCACTGTTTGAACAAATAAAGACGCCTTACTGGGTGACGCTGCACTGCATGTCTGGTCTCCTTTTTAGTTGAGCGCTACATTGGTGGAGAATGGCAGGAGACCCCAGACATGAGGATTCGGGCGAGGCAGCCTCTCCCCAGTGTGGAGGATGTCATCCGTCATCTCGCCAAAGTGTCCATACATCAAGAACGGCTTGTAGTGGGACAAAATCAGGTGGCCGAGGAACTGGTGCATCTTCGTTCAGACTACACCTGGATGAGCAGGGTGACCCGGAAGCTTTTTTTTACACATATTTGAGGTGGTCGCAAGGAAAGGGGGCTGGGAAAAGTCAGAATGGATCCAGAAGTTAACACCCCTTCTAACCGGGTAACCCCAACAAGTTTATTTTTCCCTCCCACCAACCTACCTGGATGATGATTTTCTGAAGAAAGATATAGGACTCTCCCCTGTCTGTGCTGCTCAGAAGGACCAAACTGACCCCACTAATTAAGCTATGGTCGTTGAAAGATGATGTCACCGTGACTGAGATCGTAGAGAAAGTCACTTTGGATAGACTGCTACGCTACTTGGAGCAACTTCTACGATGTCATGAAAAACCCTGTGTGACATGTGGGGAACTGTCACAGTTCGGCAGCGGCCCTACCAAATTCCAATATTGGCGGCAAGCCATTGAGGAAGTGGAAATAATGATCCACTTAGCCTTCCTCCAGCCCGTGGTCCAGCCGGGTTGTGCTAGTCCCCCAGCCTGACAACGCCCTCTGCTTCTGCAATGTCTTTCGTAAGCTTAATAAAGTGTCGGAGTTTGACAGCTACCCCATGACCCTGGTGGATGAACTCATTGAACGCCTTGGTAGGCCCCAGTATATCTCCACACTGGGCTTGACAAAAGGTTACTGGCAAGTAACCCTCTCCACTTCGGCAAAAGAGAAGACTGCCTTCAATACTCCGCCAGGGCACTGGCATTCCTGGGTCTTAGCTTTCAGCCTGCATGGGGCACCAGCGACCTTCCAAAGGCTGATGGACCGAGTGCTTCGATGATACCAGGCCCATGCAGCCGCCTACAACTCTGAGAGCTGGGAGGAACATTTAGGAAAGTTGGAGCATTGGGCTGGACTAACGGTTTACCCTCAAAAATATAATCTGGGGCTTTCGCATGCACGATACCTGGGTTATCGATTTAGAAGTGGAAGAGGGAAAACTAAAGGTCATCAGGAACAATCCCCGGCCCTCTACAAAGAAACAGGTACGTGCCTTCCTGGGGTTGGCCAGCTATTATAGATGTTTTATTCCAAGATTATCTTCTCTGGCTTGCCCCCAGATCTTTCAGACCTGACCAAGAAGGGCCAGCCAGATAAAGTACAATAGGATGCTGCAACCGAGAGAGCTCCCTGCCATTCATTTGTTTTGAAGTTAAATGTTTGAATTCCAGAGGAATTGGTGACTATTAGGCTACACCTGTTCAACCACAGCAAGGTTTCGTTAAGTCTTTTTTTTCTTGTGTGCTGATTGATGAGGAGCCATGGTACCTTGGTGAAACTGTGTTTGTATGTTTGTTTAATTATTGTTGCATAATCATAAAATACAGCAAAAAAAGGATTTACTGAAAGAAACGGACCTCAGGTTTGGGCTTAAAATATAACCATAATACCTCGGGTCGGGTTAAATGATTTCGGGTAGGGGCTGGTTTCGGGCTTCAGTTTAAAGCCTGTGCAGACCTCTAGTGTGTGTGTGTGTTTTCTCACCAGTTGTGGTGTGTCAGTCAGCAGGGGCAGTAGTGTGGCCTCCAGGATGTCGCTCTGCTCTGAGTTCAGTTTCTGCCACAGAGACAGCAACAGGATGAGCAGGTGAGTCGCGCTCCTCAAACGCACAAACGCCTGGTTTAAACGCTCCCGGGTGTCTTCTGCGGCTTCTGCTAGTGCTAGAACCTGAAACACACACACAATTCTTATCAATCTCTTCCATTAGATTATCATAGTACTTAGCACTATTTAGTAGTAATGATAATGAAAATGAGGCAACTGAAAGAGCGAAAACGAGTGAATATAAACAGAAGGGAAAAAGGAAAAAAGTAATCATCTCTGGTTACTACTGTAACCCTTGTTCCATGTGAAGGGAATGAGACACTGAGTCATAATGACACTTTGGTTAACGAATACCCTCTATGCCACAATGAACCCCGTCTGTCTTTCAACCGGTGAGGCTTAAAACAGGCACACTTAGGACGAGAGCACACATGCACCTGGCGTTAAAGGAAGACTATAACATCTATAGGTATGGTCTTGACTACTCCTGCGGACAGGCCAGCCTCTCGGTACTGTGCCCACTCAGGGGCCAGGCCCACAGTTTCCACAGCTCTGACCGAGGGTGGAATATTGAGCCTACCGCCTGTGAAAGCAGGTCCCTCCTGATGGGGATCTCCCACGGAGGGCCATCCAGGAGTCTGAGAACCATACTCGGGTCAGCCACAACTGGGCAACCAGGAGTAGACTGACCCCATTGCGACGGGGCTCTCTCCAGAACTCCCGGGAGCAGAGCGATCAGGGGAAATACGTACAGACGTAGCCTTGGTCATGCCTGCACCATGGCATCCAACACTAGCGGGGCAGGACACATGAGAGAAAACCAGTGGACAGAGAGGTTGAACCTCTCGCATATCGACTCCACTACATCGGGGTGAAGTCTCCATTCCCTGGGTCTCAGCCCTTGCCTCAACAGGACCTCTGCTCCCTGATTCTGGTCCCCTGGGATGTATGTTGCTCTGAGAGACAATAGTCTCCCCTGAGACCACAGGAGGATCTGATGCGCCAGTCTGCATAGAGGGGCTCGATCTCAGACCCCCCTGATGATTTAGATAGGACACCACCAACATATTGTCTGTACCCACACGAACGTGGTGACTCTTGAGGTCTGGCAGGAAACTCCTCAGAGCTCAGAAGACCGCTAGGATTTCCAGAATGATGGTCCTGCCACAGACCTCTCGAAACGGCTTTCCGTTGACATGACGCTCCCAGTACGGGGACCTTGGGACGTGTAACCCTGATCATACGGAACGGGTTCTCCATTGGGGAAAACCCCCTCTGTAAGGCTCTCATGTGCATCAGGCTGGATGGAATCCCATTGGATGCAGATGCCTTGAGCCCTAACACTCTCTGAAAATGTTTCACAGTGATGGCTTGGCCTAGCTATATCCTGGTCACCGTGGCCAAGATGGACACGATACGTGCAGGAGACATTCGTGCCCACATCGTGATCAAGTTCCACACCACTCCCAGAAACAAAGTTCTCTGGTCGGGTACAAACACACTCTTCTTTGGGTTGAGTTTCAACCCCAAGCTCTGTATGTAGCCAAGGACGACATCTCGACGCCGAACTGCCAACTCCTGCGACTGAGCCAGAATAAGCCAGTCGTCTATATAATTTAGTCAAGTCAAGTCAAGTCACCTTCATTTATATAGCGCTCTTAACAATACAGTTTGTTTCAAGGCAGATTTACAGTGAGAATAGGAAATTAAAGTAACAGATTGTTTGGCTTTACAGCAGCTCTAGAATAAAGTTATTGTCCAGCTAAAGTTAGTTTTTATTAATTCACTTCCGCTGCAATGATTGTTAGGGCCCGCTAACACGACACCGTTCTAAGAGAAAACCCTTAACACACTCCGGCCGCTCATTTGCCTAGCCTTGATGTCATGAACGCATGGACTAATTGTTCCGCATTTGTCATTGAGAGAATATGACGTAATTTAGAAATATTTTCAAGATGGGAAAAATTCGGTTTTACAGATACTAGAAACATTTTTTTTCAAATGAAAGATTGGTATCAAAGAGAGCAAACACACACACAGACAAACAGACACACACAGACACACACAGGTTCCTAACTGATGACGAAGACTTGACAGAGCAGCCATCAAGTGGTTTCGGGTATCGTTTGAGATCCGTTCTTGACCACCTGAAGCACCTCTCTGGCAGGGTTTGGATGAAAATGATTCTTGATTTGCGAAATAACCATTTTCTGGAAACCGATGTGTCCCGAAGTGCACTTGGACACTCTCTCTCTCACACACACACACACACAGTCTTGTGTTCAGCCCAACACACAGACCTCACCTGTAGAGTCAATCGTATTGTGGGCGAACACACTCGGCACAAACACAATGAAGCAGTGTTTGAGAGAGGCATCTACTATTAAAGATCAGGCTGTAGTGATAAAAAGCTCTGAACAGCCAATCCAAATAGAGCTTCGGTGAAGGAGCGTTTGTGAGCGAGAGAACAAGAGCTGATTGATGCCAGCTGAGAAAAACAAACACACATTTCAGATCCTCCGAGAGAAACTACAGCACGAGGAATCGCTGAAACACCCTGGAGAAAAGAGGAGAGCAGATTCGTTCTTGTTCAGTAAAGAAAAGAATAAAAAAATTTAAAATAAAATTAAAAAAGTATGGAGGAAAGATGAGATAATCTCAGGAAATGCCTAACTCACCATGAAATCAAAAAGGCCGATTCTTATTTTAAGGAATATTGCAGCGTTTATTATAAATTATTCATTGGTGCAGAACATCATTGTGTTAATAATCTAGAGACTCAGAGTAACTCTTGCAGCATCTCTTCTCTCCCCTGATGACGAGGGCGGGGCTATAACCTGTCACTCAAATGAGATCAGCCAATAGCAAACCACAACCAGCCAATCAGCTCCACACAGACACAATCAAGCCCCGCCCACACGTGCTCCTGTTCCAGAAGCGTTTCACTCGATATACGACACAACAGGGAAGAGATGAGCACAATTTACATTTCATGCCAACTTTAAATACTGTAATTAAGTACTTTATTTAAAGCGGAAAACAGAAAAAATGAGAAATAGGAAGTGGGTTTTCATTATGTACAAGGTTAAGTATCAGTTAAGATGAGCTAGATTAGAAACCACTATCTTGAAGAACTAAACTCCGCTTGTGGAAAAGAGCAGACATGAAGCAGCTGGCGGAGCGCGAGACCCATCGCTGCGGTCGGCTCTTACCCACGGGCACATTCTGCACAAATTATACACTCTAAAAATACCCAAACCATTCTGAAATATAACATTTCAAGCCCAAAACAAACTCCAGCCAATGCCAAAGATGGGCAAGAAAATACTTCATTCCCCGAAGGACGAGGCCAGGAGCGGAGAGACCGAAATATCCGTGCAGTCAGAATAAACAGAGCTTTTTATAGTTCCTGGAGTGTGTGTGTGAGTGTGTGTGTGTGTGTGTGTGTGTGTGTGTGTGTGTGTGTGGTGAGTGCTCCTGTTCACACCTTCAGCTGAAACTTCATCAGACTTTCTTCAGAAAATAACAAGCAACTCTTGAAGTGTTTCATCATGGAGGTCATTGAGCCTCTTCTCCAGGGCTCTCATTTATAAAACTGTACGCCAAAAACTATTCAGACTTGTAAAAGCGTGCGCAGAATCCGCTTTATAAACCCAGGCAGAGGAAGATTGTGTTCACATGCGTCTCCACCTCGAAATAACATTTATGAGCTGACAACGCCTCGTTTACTATATCCTCATCTGCATATTCATATTCATCCACGTGATCCATGTTTCACTTCTGACACAAAACACACAATCACACAACTTAATGTCTAAGATAAATATTTATATACATATATATACAGATTTTTTTTTTTTTTGGAAGTTGGCTCTAAATCTCTGTTCGAATGGATAAGGCACTTTTGGTGAAGAACGTATTATGTTTCCACTGGAAAATCTCCAAAACTCAAGAATGTCTGATTGCATTTTTCTTTATATAATCATTATTCATAACATTAACAAACCAATCTTAATTATACCATACATATAGTTGATTAAACTTTCATTGAACCCTAAAATATCCCAAAGTCTTCCGTTCAGGACCATTGAGATGTTTGCACAGAGACAGCATATTTCTCGTGACAAATGGTCAGATGACAGATGTACTGTCATTAAAATAACATCGCCAAGCAAAATCATGTATGGCAGTAGAAATATGCTTCAGGATTGTTCTGCACATCACACACACCAACATCTGACATGTATTAGGTCAAATTTGATTTGGATTTCAAACTCTGGCCACAAAAACTCTTCCAGAACTCTTATAATGTTTAATATTTTCCATCTGCTGCATGAGTGTGTGTGTCACAGAAATATAAATATACACAGCCGTTCAAAAGAGTCTCTTCTGCTCCATTTGATCTAAAATACAGTAATATTGTGAAATATTATTCCAGTGTAAATCTGCTGTTCTCTATGTGAATATACAGTAAAGTGTAATTTATTCCTGTGATCAAAGCTGAATTTATCATCATTACTCCAGTCTTCAGTGTCACATGGCCCTTCACAAATCACTCGAATATGAGGATCAAGAAACATCAGTGTTTGTGCAGGGCACAGAATGAAGAAATCAAAACATTTACGCTGAAACTGGTCTCCTGTATGGGGGAAAACTGGGTGGTTGATAACACACACACACACACACACACACACACACACACACACACACACACAGAGAGATAAGCATCTGTACCAGCAAGCGATCCTAGACAGTTTCCATTGTTGTTTTGCGTGACGGCGCAGAGATTACACTGAGATGGACAGAGAGATGCTGCCCAACACAATACATGTTTATAAACTGGTCTATTGAAGAGAGTTGAGGAAGACTAGAGGCATGATAATATCAGACAACCTACACAGACAACAGACAACAAGACCAAAACAAGACTGAATGAAGTCTGTAGTCGTCCTGATTTCATCAGTTCACAGTGCAGTAACTCAGCCAGCTTTGAGGAGTCAGAGAAGCTCCAGCCTGGTGGACAACAACAGCTTTAAAAACGTTTGTCCTTGCAAAGTTAGTGAAACGCTATAATTTTCTGTCCACAAAAATGTTTGAAATGTGAAAAAGCGAAGTTGGTGCACTTTAATAGCCATTCAAACTCAGCGCACCTGGAAAGCGTTTCCTGTGAACGAGCCGCTCAAACACTTCACGATTATGAGCCACACACTCACTTTCACACACATTTCAGCGAGTGATGAACAGAAGTGATGCTGCTGATGGTCCTACTTAAACACTCTCATCCACACGGTCACCACAGAACTATGAACCTAAATCATACAGAAAGGTTTTTCACAGCTGTCAAGCTAGTTTGGTAATGTAACTAACTCATGAAACAAGCTGTAAACTGGACGTCCTGACTGGAAGAGATGCGCAATCTAAAAAAAGAGGTAAAAAAAGATTAATGCTCACACACCCTACACTAAAACTAACCAATAGAGCAAACCAAAGCAAACACAACATAAAAAAACTTGACTTGAGTTTTTTATTTGAAATACATTTATGTTATGCTAAGTATACCACAAATATATTAACATATATAAATACCCTGAGATTCTACTTTTAGCATACTAAATTGGTATACTTAAAGTCTGCTATATTGAAACACCTAATTGTGTACTTAATGGACATTAGTTATCCAGAAATAGTGCTACTAAAGATATACATACTAAAGTGGAACTATTGCAAGTATACTTTAGGTTAGGGCTGTCAAACGATTAATCGCGATCAATCGCATCCAAAATAAAAGTTTGTGTTGACATAATATATGTGGGTACACTGTGTATAATTATTTTATATATACAGTATGAATACACACACATACTTGTATATATTTAAGAAATATTTTCATGTAAATGCTGTATATTGATCTATATATAATTTATATTATATATAAATATAAATATTTTATATCAAAATAATATTTTTTTTCTTAAATATACATGCATGTGTATATATATATATATATATATATAAAATAATTATACACAGTGCACCCACATATTTTATGTAAACACAAACTTTTATTTTGGATGCGATTAATCGCGATTAATCATTTGACAGCCCTACTTTAGGTATACTTAGATATTATACAGAGATCATACTATCTTTATTAACAGTGATATTAAAACACACTTAAGGCTTAGTATTAAGAATTGTGCAATAAAGTACACCAAATTAAGTTTAATTATAATAATATCAGTAAAGGTCCTTGCACACTGAGTCTAAACTTTTCGCATGCGTTTTTTCATATTCGTGATTCGGTGGCTCTCAATTGTCAAAACACCATTCAAAATGTTTGCTACGGATGCCGAAAACACAGAAAACATAATTATTTTATGATGGATGAAAGATTCGGAGGCAGTGCGTAAACGTGACCGACAAAACATGAGGTTGTATTTATTTTTTAACGTGTGAAAATTTCGGACGCAAATTTCGCACTCATTGTGCAACGACAGTAAGTCTCAAGCGATATATCAGAAGATATGTTAATGGATTTGTAGTAAACTTAGTATGAATGTAATTTAAATATATTTCGGTAAAGGTTATTTCCACTAGGGGCAGTGTCCTGTCTCCCGGTCTGCATTCATGAGTTCTGGAGTACCCCAGGGATCCGTCCTGGGACTCTTCCCAATCAACCACAACATGACATTTTCACCTTTTTGCACTAAATTTCAATGCATTTGGTAACGATTTTACTCATTTATCAATCAGCATTGAACTGTATGCTAACAAGCCCGCTCATGACGTTTCTGCCCTGTTAGAGAGAGCTGGAAATACTACTATAGTCCAGCATAACTTCAACATGGAGGAATAATAATTTAGCCAAAAAGTCTCACAGTACATCTGTCCCGAGTTTGTTTCGCTCTACAACACAACTTCCCGTCTCTAAAAAACAAAGCTCCGCTCAAGACTTGTTCAACACTAGCTTTGCCAAACATCAGCATGTGTCACGCTGGACCTCTGCTCAACGCCGCTGGGTTTTGCTAAACTAAGCATTTAAACTTCATCCAACTAAGACATATTATTGGCAGAAATAGATATTTATATGGATTTTATGAAAGTATCTGCTATAGTGTTATAAAGATCCAAGTTTATCACTATATCATACTTTAAGAAGCATTAAAGCTTGATGTATCAAATATGATACTCAACAGAAAACACATTTTTGTTTATATATGTTCCATAAATAGCTCCATCTGAGAAAATGTGATATTTCTTCCTATTATTTTCAAACTGAAGAGGAAATAAGAACTTCAACTCATTTCGACTCCTATCGAGACGCTGAAAACAGTCGTCCCGCGTTTGGGCAGATTGGAGACGTAGATGGTCCGGTTGTTTGTGTATTCATGGCTAGGTTAGTCACGGGTCCATATATAGCAGCCGTGAGTCTCCAAACAGCCCTTTCATTACTGCGAGCTTTCTCTAGTCATTTCAGCAGACACAATCCAACAGTCTGTAATCAACAGCTAAACCTCACCTCCCAGGCAGAAACCAGCCCACCTCCACACACACCGACCCCCCTGAAGGAACGGCAACCCCTCATTTATACGGACAAATATAACAGCACGGGGAATACATACGCAATAATGGAGACATCACATGACTCCAGTCCTGAGGAGTTCATGAAGAGTTACTGTTATTGGAACACTTAATCACAATTACAAACGCAGCTGCACAGATTAGTTGCACAAGATTTATCGTTAGTTGTCTGCTTTCGTCAGAGATAAAGTAATTCTGACAGTTAGTCGTTAATATGTTTGAGTTCTTAAAGTAACATGAGGCAAAGGGTTATCCAGTTATCAGAGCGAGACTGTAATGCTGGACCATCAGTCACATAAACCTCGAGATCAGTTCATGAGTCGAGAGTTACGGCCAGAAGAGTCCATCAGAAACGGTACTGGATAAAGGAGATTCCTTAAATACGGGGATTTCTACATTCAATAGAACGGTCAGCGTTCACTCTCGTAACGGTAAAATACTGTTGTTTTTGCCCAGCCCAAACGCTGGGTTGAGACTGTTGGGTTGATTTGACCCAATTAGTGTTGGTAATTATTTATAACAGTAACCCAACAGTGCTGGGTTTGGCATGACTGCTTCTCCAAACACTTTCCTCATTATGTGATGGAAGCGGAGTAGTGCGAGCGTTCTTAACCCTGAGAAAGCCAGAACGGCACTAGAGGACGAAGACGGTAAACATTCTGTTGATTTGCTAAAATAAATAGTTTATTCTTGACTTTCAATGTTTATTAAAGGTATGAGAGTTTATTGTTGGTACTCAAAATCGTATGATTTGCCCGTAGTGGTACTAATTTGTAGAATTACAGAAGTAAAATATTAAATCTCTGTTCAAAATTTAGTCTTAAACATAAGTTACTCAATATTTATTCAACCATCATACGCGCTGTATAACTGTTGTTTTTCCATTCATGAACATTGTTGATATTACTTTTGCTTATTTATCAGTAATTGTTACGGTAGCCTGTGTTGATACTGTTTGGGTTAAAGTGGCTTTAATTTTCAACCAATTTTGGATTAATTTTAATTAAGCAGTATAGTACTGTAATTTTGTATTCAAAAGCCCTATTCGCACGGGATTAGTATTATCTGGTGACCTGTAGTCATTTGTAATAATTGCGGAGTTTGTCTGTGATCTTAATCCCGTGCGAATCGGCCATGTCTGTAATTTGTAAAGTAAAAATTCCCCCGCAAATGACCGACTGTATTTGACTTACACCGAGGTCCTGTGATGATATTAGTCCTGTGCGAATCAGATCGTATATGATTTTTTTCGAGGTTTTTGTTTCATCTGAGCCTTTTTATCCATCTTTTGCGAGGAATGGAGAATGTGTTTGAGTGTTTTGATAGTATTTTGGTGCATATCGCTATACACAACTACACAATTTGCAGAAAGTAAAATCTGAAAATCATCGGAAGTGTAAAATCAAAAGATTGATTAGATGGAGATGAATGACATGTATAGCAGCATGCGGTAAGGAACTGTTTATGTCATAATATATCACACAACTGGACCTTTAACGAAAAGAAATAGCCTATTGAAGTCATATCCAGGAGATAAGTCAGTAAATTCAGATGTGGCGTGGTAATTTATAAATCACATGAGGTGCCCAGATAATACTAATCCCGTGCGAATAGGGCTAAAGAAGAGGAAAACATACCCGATTGTTGGGTCAAACATTTAAACCCATTTTTTAGATTGTTTAATCCAATGAGGACCAAAAAATAAAAAAGGTTTGAGGGTCAGATTCTATATGAAACATTAAAACATGCATTTTCTGTGGAGCTGCTTTAATATGGACAATAAAAGTGCTATTCAAATAAACTCGCATATCTCTACACATCTGACACAGATCCAGATTCAGTGCAACAAAGAACACACACTGCTTTATCTCTCTCAAAAAGTAAAAAAACAAACAATCTGTTCCTCTAAAGTTTTGGCATAATGAAGAGATGAAGATAAATCATGTGTTTGTGTTTTTCACAAAAGGCAGACGACAGCTCGAGTAAAGATAACACAAGACTCCGAGTCAGACACTTTATCAACAGCTGCCGAAGACAAAGGGTGCTGTGGGCTCACGTACGGCCCAGAAACCTTCTGATTTTACTCTTAAAGTGGATATAAAAGTCTACACTCCAGTAAAAACAGCTGCTTTTTGAGCTGTTAAAAATCAAAGATAACTTTTTCAGCTTTAATGTAAAAATTCAACATATGCAATGCCTCTGAAAACCAAAGTGACTTATTTCCGAGAAAATATATTAAAAATTAAAATAGCATAACTGCACAAGTGTTACAGAATGAAGATGTGAAATACTGCACACCTGTCTGACTCGGATTAACAGCTGTTCTTCTCGGTTGCTGATACTTCAAGAGTAATGGGACACAAAAAGCTTATGAAGCATCGACAGGATCTCGAAAGGTATTGAAGTCAAGAAGTGGAGAAAGTGTGAATAAAAGAAATGAAATAAAAGGCTATACTGAAGAATTAACAATAAGTGAGTCATTTAACAGGTAGAGAGAATTTTTCTTCTTAAAATTAGAACCGACTGACTGACCGACCTTTATATAAGCAGAAGATCCCACTGAGATATTACTGAGATATTAATGACCCAGGGTTAACTAGCTCACGTGGGCTTAGAATGACCCAGGGTTAACTAGCTCACATGGGCTTAGAATGACCCAGGGTTAACAAGCTCACATGGGCTTAGAATGACCCAGGTTAATTAGCTCACATGGGCTTAGAATGACCCAGGGTTAACTAGCTCACATGGGCTTAGAATGACCCAGGTTAATTAGCTCACATGGGCTTAGAATGACCCAGGGTTAACTAACTCACATGGGCTTAGAATGACCCAGGTTAATTAGCTCACATGGGCTTAGAATGACCCAGGGTTAACTAGCTCATGTGGGCTTAGAATGACCCAGGGTTAACTAGCTCACATGGGCTTAGAATGACCCAGGCTTAACTAGCTCATGTGGGCTTAGAATGACCCAGGGTTAACTAGCTCACATGGGCTTAGAATGACCCAGGGTTAAGTATCTCACGTGGGCTTAGAATGACCCAGGGTTAAATAGCTCACATGGGCTTAGAATGACCCAGGGTTAAATAGCTCACATGGGCTTTAGAATGACCCAGGGTTAACTAGCTCACATGGGCTTAGAATGACCCAGGGTTAACTAGCTCACATGGGCTTAGAATGACCCAGGGTTAACTAGCTCACATGGACTTAGAATGACCAAGGGTTAACTAGCTCACATGGGCTTTAGAATGACCCAGGGTTAAATAGCTCACATGGGCTTAGAATGACCCAGGGTTAACTAGCTCACATGGGCTTAGAATGACCCAGGGTTAAATAGCTCACATGGGCTTAGAATAACCATGGGTTAACTAGCTAACATGGGGTTAGAATGACCCAGGGTTAACTAGCTCACATGGGCTTAGAATGACCCAGGGTTAACTAGCTCACATGGGCTTAGAATGACCCAGGGTTAACTAGCTCACATGGGGTTAGAATGACCCAGGGTTAACTAGCTCACATGGGCTTTAGAATGACCCAGGGTTAAATAGCTCACATGGGCTTAGAATAACCATGGGTTGACTAGCTAACATGGGATTAGAATGATCCAGGGTTAACTAGCTCACATGGGCTTAGAATGACCCAGGGTTAACTAGCTCACATGGGCTTAGAATGACCAAGGGTTAACTAGCTCACATAGGCTTAGAATGATCCAGGGTTAACTAGCTCACATGGGCTTAGAATGACCAGGGTTAACTAGCTCACATGGGCTTAGAATGACCCAGGGTTAACTAGCTCACGTGGGCTTAGAATGACCCAGGGTTAACTAGCTCACATGGGCTTAGAATGACCCAGGGTTAACTAGCTCACATGGGCTTAGAATGACCAAGGGTTAACTAGCTCACATAGGCTTAGAATGACCCAGGGTTAACTAGCTCACATGGGCTTAGAATGACCCAGGGTTAACTAGCTCACATGGGCTTAGAATGACCCAGGGTTAACTAGCTCACATGGGCTTAGAATGACCCAGGGTTAACTAGCTTACATGGGTTTAGAATAACCCAGGGTTAACTAGCTCACAAATGCTTAAAATAACCCAGGCTTAAATAGCTTGCGTGGGCTTAGAATGACCCAGGGTTAACTAGCTCACGTGTAAAAAGCCCTAATGTTGCAGAGTGTTTGTGCATCAGTGTGTGTGTGTGTGTGTGTGCCTGAGCCCGTGAATGGACTGTGAATGAGACTCATAAGAGCTGATGAAGAGGGAGGAGAGGAAAAGTGTAGCAGAAGAAAAACAGGAACTCCCTGAGGCCGTCCACAGGTCACACACACACACACACACACACACACACACACACACACACACACACACACACACAGCACCTGAGAGCCGCTTTTGAAGCTGGCATCAAACACACACACACTGCTCCTGATCTCAGACCATGGCCATGACTGCAGACAGGAGGATCAGTGTTGAGAAGTGTTTAGCTCTGTTTAACACTCCATTTGGGCCGAGATAAATCAAGCGGCTGGAGAGAGGCTCCATTATGAGTGCGGGGCCCCAGAGAGCTGTCAATCACAGAGGGCCACCTTACCCTTTACTGATGATTACAGGGAGACACACAGCACACAGTGACACACAGAACACACACACACACACACACACACTGTTTAAAGCTCTCACAGAAGGAAACACACGTGTGGGACTCACAGTCAGTCTCCAGAACTCAGCACATCTCGCTGCTCCGGCATTTAGCAGTCAGGGTGTGTGTGTGTGTGTGTGTGAGAGGAACGAGAGTGAGGGAGAGCAGGAATGAGCGAGTGACATCTAATCTGCCCACAAGCATCCGAAGCAGCAAACACAACAATCTGTTCATGTATAATGATGGAGACACAGCGCTCGATGCGCTCGATGGCAAGCACATGTGATGTGTAATGTTCATCTCTGAACCCTGTTTTAAGCTACATCTCAAGACACAATTGGAAAGAGTGTTTGTTAACGGACATTCAGAGTCTAGGTAGAGTAATTAATATACACAAACTCATGAATATACAAATGAGCCCCGCCTCCACTCACTCACAGCAGCTCAGAGATCCTGTCTCTCAACTTTACTGCAGTAAACGTAACAAAACAGCAAGAGGAAATATAGATTTATTTCAGCCAGAAACTGATTGAGAATAAAAGATTACACAGGCTCGACTACAGGTGGATGACTCAGAATGGTGATGTGTTTATGAATCGCTCTCTGTGTACTATAACAGTAGCTGATATGATGATTAGCCTTTAGCTGGACTGTTATCAAACAGCTAATGATGTGTTGTTAATGTTACATTAACCATGTTCCCATTCGCTCTCACAGTCAGCCATCTAAACATCAAGATCCTCAGAAATAATGATAGGAAAAACCCCGCCCACATGTGACGGGATTGGTCACATGTTTGTGATGCAGGAAACGGGTGTTTTTGAGACTGTCTCATCTGCATATTCATAGAACCGCACATACTAAATGAGGTGAGGGTGTCATGTTACATTCAAGATATTTTAAGCATGAAGGAAAAAGGTTTAAATATGTAATTTTGGTGATCATAGGTGAATTTTAAGGGATATAATAACAGTGGCGGTAGTGTTGGACTGGATCGGGTCAAGCGGTTTGGAGCGTGTAGTGTGTGTGTGTGTGTGTGTGTGTGTGTGTGTGTGTGTGTCTGGTCTGACCTGGCGGTAGGTTCCCTCCATCAGTGTGTCCAGGTTGTGCAGTGGCCCCGGGGTCTTGTCTTTAAAGCGGGTCAGCAGCCGGCGCTGGATGGCCCTGAACTGGACCGCTCGCTCCGACAGCAGATCCTGATACTGCTGCGCCTCCACACGGAGCTGCACACACCCCACAGGAACAGGAAACATCACTCACATGGGTGTGTTATAACGTCTACAGTGTTCATTAGCCATGTGCTGTTGGGCGGAAACTGCTACGTCAAAAACACCATATATTTTTACATAATTAAAGTTGTCAAAGTATTTTATGTCAAATATACTCAAAGATATTGTGGCTTTCTATATGATCAGACACACACGTGTCATTATATTATTCATATTTTACCTAGATCAAGTTCAGATGGAGTTCTGAGTGTTTTATTCTCCATCAGAGCGACCGTGTCTGAGGCGTTTACATCTTATTCAGTTTATTGCAGCTACACTGTTAAAGACGGCACTGGCTGTGACTCGACGACCAGCGCTAGATTAACATCATCTTCTCCACTCCTCAAATACATAAACATTAACCTTTATATAGTGTTTCTTGAGTAAAGGAAACACTGTCATCGTTATTCAAAGAAGCAGTTCTTGTTTATCATCGCATCGCAAACAAGCAGAGACGCTTTAACTGTGTCTTCATGCATTATAGAGGTGGGCGGAGTTATGATGTTTGACTGACAGTCCGAGGAGCCAATGGAGATCCGAGGTTCAGTCACAGGCTCTTTTTAATACTTTTCATTGGTTTAATATTTTCAAACCTCCTACGCAGACGTAAAGGGTGATCAATAGTAATGATTTATGTGGGTTTCCGCCCGACAGCAGCCGGCGGAGTGGGCGTGTCCACCTGGAAGTGCTGGTCGAGCGTGAGGAAGTACTCGGCGAGCGGCACCGGCCCACTGAAGCTGCTCTGGAAGTCTGAGACCCCGACAGAGATGCAGTGCCTCTGGAGACCCTGAACCAGATCCTTCACCACCAGCCACATGTCCTCGAAGCTCTCGCTCTGGATCCTGTAGCGCTCTGAGGAGACACACACACACACACACACAGCGCTATCAGCCCTGTCTCCTGCACCTGTCATTAGCTCATGACAACCCACAAAGATCACAGGCTTCCGCTCGTGATGGATGAGAGCGTCAGTGAAGCGTGTGTGTGTGTGTGTGTTCATGAGAGACAGACAGGACTTTCATTACAGGATCTGACTGCCCTCTTTGTTGTGGAAATACTCACTCTTTCCCCTGTATTCCTCAGTGTTGTACCGCATGTCCACTCAACAGTCAGTCTGATAGCGTCATGATTTGAATGTCATGTGACCTACGGTGTGAATCGTTCATGAATACTCTCCCGTGTGCTGCCAGAACAC